>JASFAX010002211.1:0-46922 GCA_030737875.1 Allium sativum
TTATAACTTTTGTTTATACTGTCGATTACAGGTTACAGTAGTTTTTTTTCAATGGAAAAAAGTAGAGAAAAAAACGATTTCTACACAAAATCTTTGTGTACTTAGAATATATGACATGCTATTTTTAGATGTTGAATAGAAGACTTTGAGCAACGGGTTTAACATGTCGTTCCATTTCGGGACAGGGATGTATATATAGGAGAAGATTCATGCTAAGGTGGTATGCGACATGGCATATTTCTTCTTCAAGGATTGGACAAGCGCAGCCTGATCCAGTAAAGTAGTTGAAGGTGGCGAGCCCGGTTTTATTACTAGTGAATAGTTCTCCTCAAAAATTGCAGTCTATGTTGAGCTCGAAACTTGGCATGATAAAAGCTGTGCTTGATTAAAGCCGACCAGTTCTATTGCCTTGGGTGTAGGACTCCGTCTTTTAGCAAATAAGTTTGAGCTTGAATTCTCAATCCAATATCCTAGTTTTGACCAGTTTCTTCAGGAACAACCCGACCGATCGACTGATGACTCAATTGATCAACTTGTCTTTTGTCTTTAGAAGAATGCTGACTTGGGAGGGAGAGCCTTTATTTGCTGCCATGTTGGTTCGGGTCGGCCTATGATCGGTCGACCTAAGATAAAATCATTCTTCAAGGTCTGGAATGGGCCAATATGTGGCAGCAAGCTTTTGATTTGTAGTCCAGACGGCTTTTGCCAAAAAGTTGGTCAACATATAACGACACTTCAAAATTTCTTAATCATTTGAGTCTCTTTCAACTCTTTTCTAACATTTTTCATTTAGTACTATATTTTACAATTAATTACATAATATTAAAACTATTTAAATAACATTAGTAAACTATTATTCATTGTTTTGTCTAATAAATCACATCAAGTGTAACTACATTCGTATTAACAAAAAAAATCAAATATACAAACATGTCAATCACATAACATAAATTATGTACATAATTATTTGTCATAAGCTCAAAGTTGAACTCGTTTACGTCGATATATTTACCGTGTATTGCGTTGTAATATTAACATCAGATGCCTATATTTTAAAATTTATTTAGTCACTTACAAAACACTTCACAATATCACTTAACATGTACATCTAAGTCAACATGTTTAAATTAATTATGTGATTTTGAATTTAATAAATGAATACAATCAATAAATTGTTGTTAATTCATCTAACTAACTCCAAGTGTGATGTTTTAAAATATACACTATGTTCATATTAACAAAAACAACAAAATTAGCTTTCATTAAAATATAAAGTCAAATAAGGTACACAGTTTAAATAATATATGTAAATAATAATAAATAATTTAATATATTATACACTTATCTTAAAAGACTTATCATAAATTGAAAAAAAACAATTTCCGCTTTAAATACCTGCATTTTAACATTCATACAATTATTTGGTTAACTTCCTCAATTCTTTCATGATATTTTATATTTCATTACATATGCTTAAACTACTCATAAAAACTTAAATTATATTTATTAAATATTCTTTATAAAGTATATAGTCCATTTTTCTAATAGTTCTTAAAAGTAGACATCATTTTTACTATGTATATTCATATTAGAAAAGGTAGTTTTCCATGCAACTATAAAGATGTATAAATCACATAACATGAACTATGTGCATCTACAATAATGACAAAGTTAATTTGTAAATTAATTATGATTCATTTATATCAAGAATTTTTCATGTACTATATCATAAAATTCTTTTTGAACATTGATAACACCACAATAAATTTATTCATCTTTTGCCAAAAAAAAAAAAAAAAAATCAATTCTTCTTGTTATGTTATACGGTTAAATTAACTTCGTGTTTTAACATTTAACTTACTTAAAAAATTCAGTTATATAATAATTGCTAATTCATCGAATAGATTATTAACATCAATTTCAACATGTATATCCATATTAATAAAAGTGAATACAAAATATTTTAAAAAACATATACATCACAAACAATAATAATAATTTTAATTAATAGTTTTTGCATTTCACATCAAACTTTATCGATCATATATTGCATAACAAAGTTCCCTTTTTAATATCAAAATAATAAATATTGTTTTTCACAATATTATCGTGTGTAACTCACAGGTTACACACTAATAGGAAGTAAATGCAGAACAAAGACAAGTTAAGATTTCAACACCTGCAAACATGGTGGGCTTTATTATTTTAGGACCACAACTCTAATTGTAAAATAAACAAACAAATATTATTCCATCAATAAATAAATACACTTCATTTTTAGTGTATTCTATACGGTAGTGGCATCAGATACAAAGTTTGGTTTTTCACACAAAAATCATCATTTGAAGATATTGCAGAAAACTAGAGAATCAAACAGTTCTCCTAAAACCAATTGGTAATAGGAACAACGATCTTATATAGTATATATACAAAAAACATGATACAAATTGCTCAATGTGGGAGAAAACTAACACCACCTTGCACATGTGACACCACTGGTCAAGACGTGCCCACCCCATACGAGTCGAAAACAAGCTTCGATACCATATAGAATACTAGAGAACCAAACAAGTGCTCCTAAGACAAGTTGGTAATAAGAACAATAGTTTCATAGTATACATACAGGAAATAGAACACAAATTGCTCAATATAGGTGTTGAATTTCTAGAATTAATGCAGGATAATGGCTGATCTGGTTTGAATAAATTTGAGATGATAACAAAGTTTGTATAAGAGAATTTTATTGATAGAATGACTGAATAATATGTACAGAATTTACATGTATATATAGTTGCGCAAATAACCGTTGCTGCAACAAATTGACATAAATTGATATTGGGCTTAATAGGCCCATTTATATAGACCCAATAGTAGAATATAAAATATCTTTAGTGAAAGGAAATGACATCGATTAATTTGTATTCTTATTTGCCCCCTTTAAATCTAGGTTTAGCAGAAACCCGATATCTGATGCCCCGAATGAATCGATGCCTCCATCTTCGTGTAAATTGAGTGTCTTTCTTTTGAAACATCATGAAATCAAGGCAGACATCTGGTACCTGCTTCTCTCTTCTCTAGTGTGAGTTAGAGAAGTGTGTTGTTGAAGTCGAGGCTTTGACATGAGAGACGTTTTCAGATTTGAGATTTGAGGCTCGTGTGTGCTTTCGATTGAAGTATTTGTTGTTGGTTTGAGGCCTAAACAGTGTTGAATCTTTAGTACTTCACGAAGTCTACTAAAATTCTTACCTGAAAGAGTTTTGGTAAGAATATCTGCTCTTTGATGAAAGGAAGGTATATAATTAATTTGTAGTTTTCCTTGCTTAACTTGTTCTCGAATAAAATAGATATCAATCTCTATATGTTTTGTTCGAGCATGCTGAATAGGGTTAGCTGACATATAGATAGAACTCTGGTTATCACACCAGACTGTTGCTTTTGATAAGTTGTCTAGTTGTAGTTTTGTTAACATAGACTGGATCCACATTATTTCTGCTATTGCACTAGCAGTTCCCCTTATATTCTGCTTCTGCACTAGATTTTGATATAGTAGATTGCTTTTTAAAGCTCCATGATATTAGATTGTCACCTATGTAGATGCAATAGCCAATGATAGATCTTCCGCCATCTAGATCTGCTGCCCAATATGAGTCTGTAATTCCAGTGATGTTTAAGTTCATTCCAACTTTTAGAGTTAGCCTATGATTTAAAGTGCCTTTGATATATCTTAAGATTCTTTTTACACCTCTGTTCATCTTTAGGTTTCTACAAGAATTGAGATACTTTGTTAACATTGGATGATATATCAGGCCTTGTTATGGTTGCATATTGTAATGCCCTAACAACACTTCTGTATTCTTTAATTTTATTTATGGCTTCTCCCCTGTTTTTGGAGAAATGTTGTCTGGATATCATAGGAGTTGGTTGAGATTTGGCTTCAATCATGTTAGTCTTTATCAACAGTTTTGTTATGTACTTCCTTTGGCACAAAAACATTTCTGATTTTGATTTTCTCCTTGCTCCAATTCCTAGAAATTAAGATATTTCCCCCAGATCCTTAATAAAAAAACTCTTTGCTTAGGTAATTGATAATGTTTTCTATTTCCATATCACTGCTTCCTGTAAGGATTAAATCATCAACATAAATTAGTATGTAGACAATAGATTTTTGAGTAATTTTAATGAACAAAAAGTTATCAGATTTGATGTGCTTGTTTCCCAAAGCATTCAGAGTTGATTTGAGTCTATCAAACCAAACTCTGGGTGCTTGCTTCAAACCATAAATTGCCCGGTTGAGTTTGCACACCAGTTAGGGGTCTTGTGTATACCCTTCAGGTTTTTGCATGTATATTTCTTCTTCTATGCCACTATGGAATGCATTATTCACATCTAAGTGTCAAATGTTCCACTGATTTTTGAGTGCTATGGTAAATATTATCCTGATTGTAGTTAGTTTGACTACTGGCGATAAAGTCTCATTGTAGTCAAAACCATACTCTTGTGTGAAGCCTTTTGCAACCAACCTGGCTTTGTATCTATTGTTGGTACCATCTGGATTCCTTTTAATTCTGTATGTCCATTTGCAACTAATTAAATTTTTGTTGTTTGGTTGAGGAACAAGTTTCCAGTTTTGATTTCTGATGAGGACATTGCACTCTTCATCCATGGATATCTTCCACTCTTTATGCTTGATAGCTTGGATGAAGGAAAAAGGTTCTTCTTTATTGGAAGTATATGATGGTTGAGAGTATTGCTCAGGCTGGCTTGGGTTCCCTTCAGTGGTGGGTAAGCTATCACTTGTAGCTTGATGTCTTTCTGATTCTGCTTCTTCGTTGTTATTATCTTCAGGTGGAAATTTGGCATGGCTGATTGGTTCGGTGTTATCATTACTGAGTTGATTATCCTCAGTAATGTGCATTTGTTAATCATTAGCAGCGATGTGATCACTTGCTGTTGGAGTGAACTCAGAATACAGTGGGATTTTAGGTATACTTGACTTTACTTTTATCACTTTTTGTGGTTTTGAGATCAGCATGAGCATAAGGAAAAATATTTTCATTGAAGATAACATGTCTACTTATGAATATTTTACCACTTTCAATAATACATATGTACCCCTTTTGTTTGACTGCATAACCCAAAAGGTACATGATTTTGATCTAAGGTTAAGTTTGTTTCCATTGTATGGTCTAAGATAAGGAAAGCATAAACAACCAAATGGTTATAGTTCTACATAATTTGGCTTAACTTTATATAGAATTTCAGACTAATATCATTTAAAACTTTGGTTGACATTCTATTGATCAACTATACTACAGTATTAAAAGATCCTGACTAAAATTTTAAAGGTAAAGATGCTTGTGCTAATAAAATTAAGCCACATTCTACTATATATCTATGCTTTCTTTCGGCTAGACCATTTTGTTCAAAAGTATATGGACATATTAATCTGTGTAGTATTCCCTTACTGTCAAAATACTTGATAAGTGATTTATATTTTACGCCAACATATGATTGAAACATTTTCACTCTAGTATTAAACTAATTTTCTATCATATTAAGAAATTTTATGATAGTATCATATGTGTCAGATTTGGATTTTAGAAAGTAAACCAAGTATATCTAGAGTGAGCATCAATAAAAGAGATGTAATATCTATAACCAAAATAAGATGTAATAGGAGTGGACCCCACAAATCAGTAGTTATTAGATCAAATGGTTTAGAGTAAACAATTAATGAATTATCAAATGGTAGTTTATGATGTTTACCCATTTGACAATAAGTGCAAATATATGGTAAATTGACATCATCATATGGAATATTATTGCTATTTAGAATGTTTTTCACAACATTTACTCAAGGGTGACCCAACTTATAATGCCAAATATTGAAATGTTTTTGTTACTGTTTTGATCTTGAAAAATAAAGACGAAGTAGTGTTTCTGTTTTGCTGGGTGGAGTTGATCACCAAGTTTGAACTTGTATAAGCCAATTGATTCATCACCCTGCAAAGAATTTCATGTGTCAGTATATCTTTGACAACACAATAATTTGGATAAAATTCAAAGTAAACATTGTTATCTTTAGTAAACCTGTGACGGCCCGCCTCGCACCAGCCTGCATTTCCTCCAAGAGTGCGCTGTACACATGCCCGACTAGCACAAGACGGTCGTTAGAAGAAAGGAAAGAAAAGAATGAACTAATCAAAGAACCTGTAGAATGTCTCACAGCGCATGGGATAAAATATAATAATAACATACTTGACATAAAACAGGCGAGACAGTGCATAAGCTGATAACTAATAGTCAATGTCAACATCAAAGCAGCGGAAATCCATATACAGCTTATTACAACTTTCCAAATTTACTGTCTCTAAGAAAAAGAAAGCTAAAATAGAAGATACACCAACAATGCCCAAGCAGTGATCTTCAACAATCACAGGGAGAATATTATGTATATAGTACGTGGAAGCCTCCTGCTCGTCTCCGGACCATCTACCCGTGCATCACCGGCTAACCTGTCTCTAGTCTGCTCGTGTGAGCACCCAGAGTAATAAGAAGAGACATAAAACTCTGGGTCAGACATAAAGCCTGGTATGAGCGATAAGCATCTAAACAGAGAAATAACAGGTATACTAAACCATACCTGAACCTGGACCTGCAACCAAAGAGTTAGTACCACATACCGTACAATACTCCAAGGTGCCATAATAAATAGTGTAAGAATACGGGGGTGGGGTGTGCATGTCACAACGATAGCAAACAAATCATCCATAGCAACCATCCTCGCATCTCTCACTCAGTGCGTAAAGCGTACGACATCTACCACTTTGGAACACTAGACAAACTGAGGCAACGACGAATCCCGACTTGTAGAAACCCTGCTGTGACCAAGCCAAACACTTGGAGTCATGACCAAACATTTCAATGACCCACTTCATTGGTCATAGCCCTTGGTCCTACCCATGCCATAATGGCCCTGAATCCGCCTTCGTACCTCCTACCATAGTGGTCCAAAGCTATAGGTGTCGATAACTCCTTAGCACGCGTCCCGCAGCAAAGCCCAATCATGAAGTGAACTCGTTGATTCCCATCTGAATCTTAAGCTCTAACTTCTCATTTGGACTTCCTTTGCATCTCGGGTTTGGTCGAATTGGAGTGGGTCTTCAGAAAAGTTGCCGCACAGTAGCAACTCTAGAATTTGGTTCGGTTCAGTCACCCATGCTCGGTTCGGTTCGGTCACCCATGCTCGGTTCGGTTCGGAGTGCCACCTTCCTCTGGGTTCGGATCCTTCTCCTTGTCTTCTTTCATTCGATTCGGGTCGGGCACTTCGCTCCGGGTCGGGTCAGGGTCTTCCTCCAGGTCGGGTCGGGTGTCCTTCCCTCCAGCGCTCCAATCCCTAGCTTATTTCTTCACGTATTCCGATCCGATCCCTCCTTGCCATCTGATCCGCGTGGCTTCCCCTCCTGCTTCTCCCGAGTGTTTGCTTCCGATCCGAGCCCTGCATCTCCATATCGATCCGATCTGGCCTCCAATCACTCTCCCGATCCGATCCGCTCCGCTCCTTAGCTTACTCCGATCCGATCCCCTTGTCCACCCCAACTCTAAGTGAACAGCCTTCCTTTTTGCCAAGCCTTCTCCAGCGACAAGTTCCAATCCAGTTCGAATCCCCTTGGTCAGTTCACAAATCCGATCCGACCCCCTTTCTCCGATCCGAACCGGTTCGGAACCTGCACACTTCTGAAACTTTCCAGCGAGCTTTCTACGCCGTTCGACGACGTTTTCGAACAACTTAACTATTCTAATCAATCATGAAACATACCATAGAGTCATAGCAACATGTAATAGCAACCACAAACAGCAAACAACAATTTAAATGAATCAAAATGAATCAAAAGTGGCTAAAACCTCACATTTGCCTATAATCCCTCTTAATCATGTTTAAGCATACGATTAGCAAAACACATCGAAATTAACCCAAATTTCTAACAGAGCTTTAAAACATTATTTTAGAATTTTAAGAATTTTTCCAGAATTTATTTACGTATAAATTCGCTAATCTTCACTAATTACCCTTAATCACCGTAATTAGTGCAAAAACTATGCAAATCACTCACCTTGGCCACAAATGAAATTCTCAGAACTGAAACTCCTCTGATTTGGGGCGAATACTGATGTCTAACAGCGGCTCCAACCTTGCTTTGGTGCTTTTTCTCCTTAATTTGGTGTTGCTAAGCCTAATCTTCAATTAGAGAGTGATTTGGGGTGTTTTAGATGTAGGAAGCCATTACTAAGGTTTCAAGGAGGTTTGTGGCGGCTCAAAACTGAAATGAAAGTGATAACCTAACCCTAATCAGACCTCCTAACCCTCTAAACCCGAAATTCCCCTTGGGCCTAGCTGCTAATCACCCGTTTAAGCCCAACTAAGCTGTCTTTCACCATCTGAAACTTGTTTCAGCCATATCTCCCAAACGGTAAGTCCGTTTGGCTAATGTGACCACTCTACGGAAAGAGAAACCATCATCTGAAGCCAATGGAAGTGGTTTCAGGTCAAAATTCCTTTCCAGTCAAAAGGTATGGCCAAAACAGTGCCAACTAGGGGTAAAATGGTCATTTAAAAATCGGGAAAAATCATGAACATGGGAAATGACCCCAATAGTCGTCTCCCAAAGTTACATGACCATACGACTTCGTATGTGAAAGAAATAAATATTCTACGATCCTATGATGCGTAGAATGCGGGTCGTTACACTCTCCCCCCCTTAAGAAATTTCGTCCCCGAAATTCCTTAACCCAAAACATACAAAGGATCCCGCATGCCTAACAACCACATATAACAAAAATCAAACATGAAAAACAAGCAAACAAGCCTATCCTAGCATGCGGAAAAACTAAATCGAAGTCAAAATCTTACCAGGCAAAGAGTTCAGGATAAGTCTTCCTAATGTTCTCCTCTGTCTCCCAAGTACAATCATTCTCGTCCTCACCCCACTGAACCTTGATTAGTTTCACCGCCTTCCTTCGAAGTTGCTTCATGTCGTGCTCGACAATACGGGCCGGCTTGCGGTTCCCAACCGCCTCGGGTTCTACTTCGAAGTCCTCCATCTGATCAGGTGAAATAGTCATATCTGAGTCGTGAACGAACTTCCTTAGTTGGGAAACATGAAATACGTTATGAACTCCCGCCATCTTCTTCGGTAAGTCAATTCTATATGCCAAATTCCCGACTAATTCAAGAACATGGAATGGGCCAACAAACCTTGGTGCCAACTTGCCTCTCCTGCCAAATCGTATTACGCTCTTCAACGGAGAAATCTTGACAAACACCAAGTCGCCAACGGAGAATTTTAAGTCTCTCCTCCTCTTATCAGCATAACTCTTCTGCCTATCCTGGGCAGCCTTCATTCGTTGTTGAATGACCTTGATCTTATCCGACGTTTCTCTCACCACCTCTGGTCCAAGCACAAACTTCTCGCCAGTCTCTATCCAACATGATGGTGAGTTGCATGGCCTTCCATACAAAGCTTCAAACGGAGCCATACCGATACTGGATTGGTAACTATTATTATATGCAAACTCTACTAGATGCAAATGGTCATCCCATGATCCACCAAAGTCCAACATACATGCTCTCAAGAGATCTTCCAAAATACGATTCACCCTTTCCGTCTGACCGTCGGTCTGAGGATGATATGCGGTACTGAGATGTAACTCTGACCCTAGCGCCTCTTGCAAGCTCTTCCAAAACCCACTAGTGAACAACGGGTCTCGGTCGCTCACAATGCTTTTAGGTACTCCATGAAATCTCACTACCCACTTCATATACAATTCTGCTAACTTAGCTGTCGTTCTTGTCGATTTGACTGGTATAAACCTTGCACTTTTAGTCAGTCGGTCTACAATCACCCAAATGCTATCATATCCCGATCTAGTCCTTGGTAAACCATCGACGAAATCCATCGAGACTTGCTCCCATTTCCATTCGGGAATTTCTAATGGCTGTAACAGACCACTAGGCTTCTTTTGCTCGGCTTTAACTAGCTGGCAATTCATGCACTTGGATATAAACTTCCCAACGTCTCTTTTCATTCCTTCCCAGTAGTAAGTCTGCTTCATATCTCGATACATTTTGTTACCACCGGGGTGTATAGTCAGTCTTGAGTGATGACATTCTCTAAGCACTTCGTCTCTCAATCCATTGACATTGGGTACAACGAGCTTTCCATTCCTTCTAAGCCATCTATCTTGATCAAGCCCATACTTGCTCACCTCCTCATCGACACCCATCTCTAACTTGGAGATGATTTCCAATAGGTTAGGATCGTCCCTCTGACTAGAGCCGATCCGCTCAATCAAAGTGGGTCTGATCGTCAAACTCGCTAACATTTCTGGATCCAATTCGCACTTTGGTCTGAAATCAAACCCCGCGATAAACTCCAGTTGCTTCCATTCAAGGAACATAGCCCCTAAGCTGGCATGTCTTCTACTCAATGCATCAGCCACCGCATTGCCCTTTCCTGGTGTGTATGCGATGTCAAAATCATAGGAAGCTAAGAACTCTAACCATCTCTGCTGACGGAGATTTAAATCCTTCTGGGAGAATAGATACTTTAACGACTTATGATCCGTAAATAGCTCAAACCTTTCTCCCAAGAGATAGTGTCTCCACATCTTTAACGCGAACACGATCGCTGCCAATTCTAAATCATGGGTAGGGTATCTTCTCTCGTGCGGTTTCAATTGCCGACTTGCATAAGCTACAACCCTACCGCCTTGCATCAATACAGCACCCAGTCCGGTACCACAGGCATCCGTGTATACCGTCATCTCTTCATCCCCCTTAGGAATGACTAACACTGGTGCGCTTGTCAACTTGTCCTTTAGGCTTTTGAATGCATTCTCACACCTTTTATCCCAAACAAAAGCTTGATTCTTCTTGGTCAACTGGGTCAATGGTGCTGCTATCTTGGAGAAACCTTGGATAAACTTACGATAATATCCAGCTAATCCCAAGAAACTTCTTACATCTGTTGCATTCTTGGGCGTAGGCCAATCTTGTACCGTAGCCACCTTCGCTGGGTCCACGGCAATACCATTCTCTGATACAACATGGCCCAAGAACCTCACTTCCCTCTTCCAGAAGTGACACTTAGAAAACTTTGCTTTCAATTGGTGTTTTCTCAACACCTCCATCGCTACTCTTAAATGTTCCTTGTGTTCTTCCTCTGTCCTCGAATAGACCAAAATATCATCAACGAACACAAGGACAAACTTATTCAAATGATCTCTGAATACCCTATTCATAAGATCCACAAAATATGCTGGGGCATTGGTCAGCCCGAATGGCATGACCAACCACTCATAAAACCCAGACGGCGTCCGAAATGCCGTTTTAGCTATACTCTCAGCTTCCACTCTAAGCTGATGAAAACCTGTCGCGAGATCCAACTGAGAAAATACTCTCGCGCCACTCAACTGATCAAACAAATCATCTATCCGCGGTAGAGGATACTTGTTCTTCCTCGTCACTTTATTCAATTCGCGGTAGTCTACACACAAACGAAGGGAACCATCCGCCTTGGTAGCAAACACAACTGGTGCTCCCCATTCAGAAACACTCCTTCTGATAAATCCCTTCTTCAAAAGATCGCTGACTTGCACCTCGAGCTCTCGCTGCTCCCTTGGTGCCATACGACGAAGTGGCATCACTATAGGTCTGGCATCCTTTACCAAATCAATACGAAACTCAATCTCTCGGTGTGGTGGAAGTCCGGTCACTTCTTCGAAAACATCCGGATACTGGCCAACCACGGGCAAACCTGACAACTCACTATGCGGAATGTCGAGGGAGTTTAGAAAACTAGCCAATACCCCCTTACTGGGTAGACCACCAAACACTATCCTCCGCCCATCATCCGCTCTAGCTGTCACCAACAAGCCCTCACAGTCTACCACCACCCCGTATCTTTGGAGCCAATCTACTCCCAAAATAATGCCAAACCCAGTAAAGCCCAAAACAAAGCAATCACAAACAAACATGCATCCATGACTCGATAGAACCACATTACGACAAATCATGCTAAGACTAGTCGAACCACCAATCGGGTTCGTCACCACCAAAGGTCTATCGACAATCTCGGGCTCCAATCCCAACCTATCTACCAGGTCACTAGATATGAAAGAACTGGAAGCTCCGGTATCAAACAAAACTCTAACAGGAACATCATAAACAGAAAGCATACCTTGAATGACGACATTCTTTCCCTTCTCCGCCGCTGTTGGGGCATTCGACGAAGAAGGAATAGCATTAAGAGCATATGCTTTCACCATTTGCTTTTCTTTAGGGGGCTGTGGACACTTGTCCTTGTGATGTCCCAATTGGCCACAATTGAAGCACTTCCTATCCGCTGGCTTGGCCCGACAATTACTAGCATAATGGCCCTTCTTACCACAGCTGAAGCACTCCACATCTTGCTTATTCTTTTTCTTCTGGCCATCCTTAGCCTGATTCTGCTTTCTCTTATTCTGGGAACCACCCTTGCCTCCACCACTTGCTTGTGGTTTTGGCTCTTCTGCAGATGCAACCTCAGTCTTCGACTTAGGGTAGAGACTTTCTGATCTTAACGCTTTCCCCACAATCGATTCAAACGTCTCATCGATGTGGTTAATAAGTTTTTCCCCCAAGTACTGATCCAAACCAGTTATGAATTTCTCATTCTTTTTCTCGGCAGTATTAATAAGAGATAAACCATATTTTGACAAAGTGTCAAATTCAGCAATATACTCCGAGACAGCTCTGCCATTCTGCTTGAGCTCCAAGAACTTCTTAAACAGCATTGACTTCTGAGCAGCTGGAATGAACTTCTCGCTAAAGCGAGCCCTAAACTGCTCCCAAGTAATCTGGTCTTCGGGAGTAGCTGCTTTTATAGCATTCCACCAATTCATTGCCCGCCCTTGCAGCTGACGGGACGCTAGCTTTCTCTTCATCGCATCCTCGATACCTAAATCCTCGAAGATACGTTCGCAACTATCCAACCAATCTTGAACATCCGTGGCCGACTCCGTTCCGTGGAACGGCTTCCCACCAAGGCTAGTATAATCCTTATTCAGCTTGGCGAAGTCGACCCTCGGCGCCTGCACCATTGGACCACCACCATTTCCGCCATTGGGAGCTGCCCTCTGAACATCCCTAAGCATCTCTCTCATGAGGTCTGTAAACATCGCCCTCATGTCAACAGCATTCCCATTATTGGCTCCCCTACCAACACCTCTAGTATCTCGGCTCATCGTCAATCTGAAAAAGGAAATGATTAACGACTCCATAGTGGTGCTAGTGCAGTACGACTTCATCCTTATACTACTAATAGTATATATATATATATAGCTTTTAAAAACCAAAGTAATCACAAATACGCTCTCTCGTATACGTATATTATCTCTCCCTGATAACTTCCCTAGGCTAACTACGCAACCTAGAGCTCTGATACCAAGTGTGACGGCCCGCCTCGCACCAGCCTGCATTTCCTCCAAGAGTGCGCTGTACACATGCCCGACTAGCACAAGACGGTCGTTAGAAGAAAGGAAAGAAAAGAATGAACTAATCAAAGAACCTGTAGAATGTCTCACAGCGCATGGGATAAAATATAATAATAACATACTTGACATAAAACAGGCGAGACAGTGCATAAGCTGATAACTAATAGTCAATGTCAACATCAAAGCAGCGGAAATCCATATACAGCTTATTACAACTTTCCAAATTTACTGTCTCTAAGAAAAAGAAAGCTAAAATAGAAGATACACCAACAATGCCCAAGCAGTGATCTTCAACAATCACAGGGAGAATATTATGTATATAGTACGTGGAAGCCTCCTGCTCGTCTCCGGACCATCTACCCGTGCATCACCGGCTAACCTGTCTCTAGTCTGCTCGTGTGAGCACCCAGAGTAATAAGAAGAGACATAAAACTCTGGGTCAGACATAAAGCCTGGTATGAGCGATAAGCATCTAAACAGAGAAATAACAGGTATACTAAACCATACCTGAACCTGGACCTGCAACCAAAGAGTTAGTACCACATACCGTACAATACTCCAAGGTGCCATAATAAATAGTGTAAGAATACGGGGGTGGGGTGTGCATGTCACAACGATAGCAAACAAATCATCCATAGCAACCATCCTCGCATCTCTCACTCAGTGCGTAAAGCGTACGACATCTACCACTTTGGAACACTAGACAAACTGAGGCAACGACGAATCCCGACTTGTAGAAACCCTGCTGTGACCAAGCCAAACACTTGGAGTCATGACCAAACATTTCAATGACCCACTTCATTGGTCATAGCCCTTGGTCCTACCCATGCCATAATGGCCCTGAATCCGCCTTCGTACCTCCTACCATAGTGGTCCAAAGCTATAGGTGTCGATAACTCCTTAGCACGCGTCCCGCAGCAAAGCCCAATCATGAAGTGAACTCGTTGATTCCCATCTGAATCTTAAGCTCTAACTTCTCATTTGGACTTCCTTTGCATCTCGGGTTTGGTCGAATTGGAGTGGGTCTTCAGAAAAGTTGCCGCACAGTAGCAACTCTAGAATTTGGTTCGGTTCAGTCACCCATGCTCGGTTCGGTTCGGTCACCCATGCTCGGTTCGGTTCGGAGTGCCACCTTCCTCTGGGTTCGGATCCTTCTCCTTGTCTTCTTTCATTCGATTCGGGTCGGGCACTTCGCTCCGGGTCGGGTCAGGGTCTTCCTCCAGGTCGGGTCGGGTGTCCTTCCCTCCAGCGCTCCAATCCCTAGCTTATTTCTTCACGTATTCCGATCCGATCCCTCCTTGCCATCTGATCCGCGTGGCTTCCCCTCCTGCTTCTCCCGAGTGTTTGCTTCCGATCCGAGCCCTGCATCTCCATATCGATCCGATCTGGCCTCCAATCACTCTCCCGATCCGATCCGCTCCGCTCCTTAGCTTACTCCGATCCGATCCCCTTGTCCACCCCAACTCTAAGTGAACAGCCTTCCTTTTTGCCAAGCCTTCTCCAGCGACAAGTTCCAATCCAGTTCGAATCCCCTTGGTCAGTTCACAAATCCGATCCGACCCCCTTTCTCCGATCCGAACCGGTTCGGAACCTGCACACTTCTGAAACTTTCCAGCGAGCTTTCTACGCCGTTCGACGACGTTTTCGAACAACTTAACTATTCTAATCAATCATGAAACATACCATAGAGTCATAGCAACATGTAATAGCAACCACAAACAGCAAACAACAATTTAAATGAATCAAAATGAATCAAAAGTGGCTAAAACCTCACATTTGCCTATAATCCCTCTTAATCATGTTTAAGCATACGATTAGCAAAACACATCGAAATTAACCCAAATTTCTAACAGAGCTTTAAAACATTATTTTAGAATTTTAAGAATTTTTCCAGAATTTATTTACGTATAAATTCGCTAATCTTCACTAATTACCCTTAATCACCGTAATTAGTGCAAAAACTATGCAAATCACTCACCTTGGCCACAAATGAAATTCTCAGAACTGAAACTCCTCTGATTTGGGGCGAATACTGATGTCTAACAGCGGCTCCAACCTTGCTTTGGTGCTTTTTCTCCTTAATTTGGTGTTGCTAAGCCTAATCTTCAATTAGAGAGTGATTTGGGGTGTTTTAGATGTAGGAAGCCATTACTAAGGTTTCAAGGAGGTTTGTGGCGGCTCAAAACTGAAATGAAAGTGATAACCTAACCCTAATCAGACCTCCTAACCCTCTAAACCCGAAATTCCCCTTGGGCCTAGCTGCTAATCACCCGTTTAAGCCCAACTAAGCTGTCTTTCACCATCTGAAACTTGTTTCAGCCATATCTCCCAAACGGTAAGTCCGTTTGGCTAATGTGACCACTCTACGGAAAGAGAAACCATCATCCGAAGCCAATGGAAGTGGTTTCAGGTCAAAATTCCTTTCCAGTCAAAAGTTATGGCCAAAACAGTGCCAACTAGGGGTAAAATGGTCATTTAAAAATCGGGAAAAATCATGAACATGGGAAATGACCCCAATAGTCGTCTCCCAAAGTTACATGACCATACGACTTCGTATGTGAAAGAAATAAATATTCTACGATCCTATGATGCGTAGAATGCGGGTCGTTACAAAACCGAGATACACTCATCAAGTTTTTCATTATCTTGGGTACCCTGAGAAGTTTATGCAGAAATAATTGTCTCTTGCCTTTTAATAAAGCATTTCTAGAATGTGAAAAGCTAATGCACTTACCGTCACCCATGGTTATTAACTATTTACCTCTGTATTCTTTATTTCCAAGATAAAGATTATCTAGATTGTTAGTCATAAGATTAGTTGCACCTAAGTCTAAAAACCAATTGTCATCCATTATAGATTTTGGCTTGGCAATTTCGGCTTGACTGCACTACTTTCCATTAGTTTGATTTGATGATTCTTGTTGTGCTTGTACAACATTAGCATTAGGGTTGCTTTCACCTTAACTGTTGTTTCCCTAATTTCTTGTATAGCTAGAATTGAATCTGAAATAACACTTGAGTGTAGTATGACCAATTCTTTCACAAATTTGACATATGGATTTGTTGTTATTGGTCCATCTACCCCTTCCTCTTCCTCTAGAAGAGTAATCTCCTCTTTAATTTGTGTTGTTTTTATAATTGTCTTATCGCCTATCGCTGTTATTAGCAACATAGTTGAGAGAATAATCTGTATCACTGGATCTTTTATTGTTAATTCTTGCTTCATCAGAGAGTAGCATGGCATGTACATCATCAAAGGGAGGGATAACTTTTGTGATGTTATGACAGCTACAATAGCTTCATATTCATCGCCTAATCCATTTAGTAAACACATAACCTGTTCAGATTCTTCAATATTGGTTCCTGCAGCTTTCAATATATCACAGATGTTTTTAACTTTTGTTAAGTACTCTCTCATACACATGCTATTTTTTTAACAATTTTGAAGTTGTCCCCTATAAAATAAGGACTTAGCAACAAATTGAGTGTTAAAAACTTTTTCAATAGTGGTCCATATCTCATTGGCAGTTGTACAGCCATTGTGGCAGTAATGCAGCACTTATTGATGATAATAACCAAGCACTGATTAATCTTTCTTACCTATGATAAGATGTATGTTCATCATTACTTACAATGTTATTTGTTGCATTAGTTATGAATTTTGGAGGAATTGATATGGTGCTAAGAATGTAATCCTCCAAGCCATACCCCTGGATTGTTGTTTCAACTTGCAGCTTCCAAGAGAGATAGTTCTTTTCTTCAAGATGGATGGAGATGAGTTGGCTTTTGTGGCTGATCACAGTCTTGATTAATTGTTGAGCATTTGCCGTTTGGAATGTCCCTGAGTTATTAGAAGATGCAGAATTGTCGTTTGCCATTACAGCAGCAACAATGATGATATATGCGAAAAATACAGAGGTAATCCAATTTGAACTTCTTTACTCTTGAATTGGATTGCTTAAGAACCTGATTTTTAGTTAAGAACTTGAGTAAAAAAAGGTTTTAGATGACAAGGCTTTGATTTTCTTTCTCAGTTTTTAGTAGAAACAGTTTTTAATGCCTTTCTTGATGCTCTTTTTCTTTATTGAGAACTCTTCTTGAGTAATTTGATCAGTAGAGAACGTTTCAGACATGATTTCTTCTCTGTTGACGGTTAAAACACTGATCCAGCCAGTTAATCTAGGCACGACACTGTGTTTTGATCGATTCAGGAGAAAAATCTCAAACGATAAGATCAGCAATGGTCTTTGATGATATTCAAGTGATGAAATCCAATTGATGAATTTGCTAGCAATTTTGTTGTTGTTGTTGTTCAAGTGATGATCGAAAGTGGCTCTGATACCATGTTGAATTTTCAGAATTAGTGTAGGATAATTGCTAATCTGATTTGAATAAATTTGAGATGATAACAGAGTTTGTATAAGAGAATTTTATTGATAAAATGACTAAATAATACGTACAGACTTTACATGTATATATAGTTGCGCAAATAATCGTTAACCTTTGCGGCAACAAATTGATATAAATTGATATTGGGCTTAACAGGCCCATTTATACATACCCAATGCCAGAATATAAAATATCTTTAGTGAAAGGAAACGACACTGATTTATTTGTATTCTTATTTGTGGGACAAGACTAATATGTATAACTTATAATGTATGCAATGGAATTATAATTCATGGAAAGATACACACACACACACACACACACACACATATATATATATATATATATATATATATTCTTCTTCTATGTCACTAAGGAATGCATTATTCACATCTAAGTGTCGAATGTTCCATTGATTTTTGAGTGCTATGGTAAATATTACCAGGATTGTAGTTGGTTTGACTAATGGTGATAAAGTCTTATTGTAGTCAAACTCATACTCTTGGGTGAAGCCTTTTGCAACCAACCTGGCTTTGTATCTATTATCATCCATTATAGATTTTGGCTTGGCAGTTTCAGCTTGATTGCACTACTTTCCATTAGTTTGATTTGATGATTCTTGTTGTGCTTGTGAAACATTAGCATTAAGGTTGCTTTCACCTTGACTGTTGTTACCCTAATTTCTTGTATAGCTAGAACAAAATCTGAAATAACACTTGAGTGCAGTATGACCAATTATTTCACAAATTTGACATATGATTTTGTTGTTATTGGTCCATCTACCCCTTCCTCTTCCTCTAGTAGAGTAATCTCCTCTTTGATTTGTGTTGTTTTTATAATTGTCTTACCCCCTGTCGCTGTTATTAGCAGCATAGTTGAGAGAATAATCTGTATCATTGGATCTTTTATTGTAAGTTCTTGCTTCATCAGAGAGAAGCATGGCATGTACATCATCAAAGGGGAGGGGTAACTTTTGTGATGTTATGATAACTACAATAGCCTCATATTCATCGCCTAATCCATTTAGTAGACACATAACCTGTTTAGATTCTTCAATATTGGTTCCTGCAGCTTTCAACATATCACAGATGTTTTTAACTTTTGCTAAGTACTCTCTTATACACATGCTATTTATTTTTTTTTAACAATTTTGAAGTTGTCCCCTATAAAATAAGGACTTAGCAACAGATTGAGTGTTAAAAACTTTTTCAATAGTGGTCCATATCTCATTGGCAGTTGTACAGCCCTTGTGGCGGTAATGCAACACTTATCGATGATAATAACCAAGCACTGATTAATCTTTCTTGCCTATGATAAGATGTATATTCATCATTACTTACAATGTTATTTTCTGCATCAGTTATGAACTTTGAAGGAATTGGTATGGTGCCAAGAATGTAATCCTCTAAGCCATACCCCTGGATTGCTGTTTCAACTTGCAGCTTCCAAGAGAGATAGTTCTTTTCATCAAGATGGATGGTGATGAGTTGACTTTTGGGGCTGATAACAGTCTTGATCAGTTATTGAGCATTTGCGGTTTGGGATGTCCCTAAGTTATCACAAGATGCAGAATTGTTGTTTGCCACTAAAGCAGCAACAATGATGATATATGCGAAAAATACAGAGGTAATTCAATCTGAACTTCTTTACTCTTGAATTGAATTGCTCAAGAACCTGATTTGTAGTCAATAACTTGAGTAAAAGAAGGGTTTAGATGATGATGCTTTGATTTGCTTTCTCAGTTTTCAGTAGAAACAGTTTCTGATGCCTTTCTTGATGCCCTTTTTCTTTATTGTGAACTCTTCTAGAGTAATTTGATTGGTAGAGAATGTTTCAGACATGAATTCCTCTCTCTTGATGGTTAAAACGCAGATACAACCAGTTAATCTAGGCACGACACTTTGTTTTGATTGATTCACGAGCAAAAATCTCAAACAACAATGATCCTTGATGAGTTAGATTCAAGTGATGAAATCTAATTGATGTATTTGCCAGCAATTTTTTTGTTGTTGCTCCAGTGATGATCGAAAGTGGCTCTGGTACCATGTTGAATTTCCATAATTAGTTCAGGATAATAGTTGATCTGATTTGAATAAATTTGAGATGATAACAAAGTTTGTATAAGAGAATTTTATTGATCGAGTGACTAAATAATACGTACATACTTTACATGTATGCTAATTCTATTTCAACCCAAAAAAATGCTGAGTAGCCTCCCAATTTATCCAAAAAAATACGAGGACGAAAATACCTTTTCTCTATTATGTGTTTTCTCTAATTTTCTACACATCTCGTAGTAACCCCACGTGGTTTCTTAGTGTACCTCGTAGTGGTCCTATGTGGTTTCTTAGTGTACCCCGTAGAGCAACTACGTGGTACTCTAAGAAACCACGTAGGGCTACTGCGAGGTACACAGTAAAACCACGCAATCACCTTACGTAGAAGGGTATTTTTGTTTTTTGTTTTAAATTAACGTGGGGCTACTGAGCAAAATTAAGGGTATATCGGTTTTTTCAACTTTTGGGGGGCTACTCACCACATTGCTGGGTTGAAATAGAATTTGCCTTGCATGTATAAATAGTTGTTCAAATAACCGTTGCGGCAACAAGTTGATATTGGGCTTAGCAGGCCCATTTATATAGACCCAATGCCAGAATATAAAATATCTTTAGTGAAAGGAAACGGGCACCGATTCATTTGTATTCTTATCTGTGGGACGAGACTAACATGTATAACTAATAATGTATGCTTCATGTAAAGCTAACACAACCACTACTCATATTATTAATCATTGCTCATATACAGTTTAAAGATGCTTCAATAAATGTGTGGAAGAATAGGGTTGACGGATAGAATCATGAACTTATCTATGGCTAGTCTGTGCGTCACATATATCTTGAATGTTAAGCAAAGAAACAACGTGTCGATATCACGCAATGTAAGGATAGTACACATTCAACAACTGAACCACCAATTACCTGTGTACTATAATTTGCTGTAGAGCTTGCATGTAACAATCAAATCAACATTAGCAAGCCAGCTTTACCTGTGGTCATTGGATTTTAGAGCCAACTGTTTTGCGTGTTTGACATGAGGACTGTGCATGTAATAATTTTGACATGAGGACTGTGCATGTAAGTTCAAAGTTCCTACATTTTATGAAGTTTAAGAATATCTATGGCAGACTTATTAAGATATATTTTATATATGTGCATACCATATGAGTAGAGAAGACTGGTCAGCAACTTTGTGCGTGGCTCTGTCAACATTATGTTTATATGGTTATGCATGCAAACAAATGAGCATGGAGCCTCGAAGAATGGGTGAGTGGTGGTAAACACGAGAATAAAAGATGATAGACGGGGTTGAAAATTCAGTCGCATAATTCTATTTATATCTGATATACGTTAAGGAGATGCCATTTGCATCGTTGCATGCATAACCAACCAAAAGATCAAATGCATCAACAAATACAATTACTAATAATCAAATTAGATGATAAACCTTGTATCAGTTATGTAATCTTACTTAAAACTGCATATCCTTCAACTTTACATACTGTAACTTTCTATCCATTCCATTCCTACAGTCAAAACAGTTGACACAATGATAGATCCCACTAGATTGGTAATCTGAATTTCATATTTTATTATACTATATTCATTTATTCTGTGTGTATATGGGTGAATGTGAGGTGGTGGGGTGGGGAGGAGGGTTGGGGGTCGGCATATATTTTGTAGCATCTTGCCTATGCTTGTAGGCCGGTGTATCATGTGTGAAGTGATTATAACCCAATTATTAAACCAACAAGATAGGATCATATCACTAAATCAGAATAGCAAATAAAAGATAGACAATTATATATGTTCGTACTTCGCAATTATGATCTGAAGTAAAGGCAATGCGGCTAGGTACAGATGCCAACACTTATTCAGCTTTGCTTTATGAGAAATGTGAACATGTGAAATAAGAGCACATGTTAATGTTGTTAAATCATCTTCATAGCCTCCTTGGATTTCATCTAGTTATTTAGTATGTTGCCAAGGAAACAAGTTTGTTATTTAACGACGATCGGAACAAAGTTCTCCTTCTTTGCACGCATATAAGCTGGCACACAACTCCTATATAACAAGAGGAATCTCTGCTGTTACGTGCATAGCAGCTCATATTTGTACACAATTCCTTCAATATATTCCGTGATGTAGGACTATTGTATCCAAACCATCATTCATCCTTAACAATATGCGAGACAATCCTAACAAAGTTTTACTTTTGAGACTTGGGTATATTTAAGTGTTCTACGTAGCCATTAAGATTTATCAAAAGAAAAACACAATCAACACATACTCTAGAACTTATGGATTTTTTACAGTCAGATATTTCATCAAACAGCTGGACAGCATCAATGTGAAGAAGCATTTCCGCAAACAGTTTGCAAAAATTGATGCCAGCACCTCATTGCCATCATTGGGATCAGCTGAGAAGATGAATAATGATTTAGAGAAGACCCAGAAGCAAGAAGAAACTAATGCAAGCAACAAATCAAATGTAGAGGAATAAATTCAGTGCTGTGCACATGCACAACCTGAAATAATTAATCTTTCATTTTGGCCAGCTTTGATTGCAAAATTTTCGTTGATGTGTTACTTATACTCTTATATGATAATCTGAAACTTGTATCCGCTAAAGTTTGAATTTGTCTAACATGAGAAATATATAAGAGCATCTCCGTGCTTCAATTCATACCTGAATTGTGAATTTGAGAAGAAATGACACCCAACAAGTATTACGAACTGTAATATTCAGCAAGATATTACGGGGTTAATCTTGAACACTGAATTGGCCTCAGACACCTATTTTATCGGCGTGCAATCCTTCTGCAGTCAAAAAATAGACGCATGCCTTAAAAATCGGCGTTTTACATACGTGAAATTTTCTTCCCAACCGATCAGGATATAGAAAAATAAGGAGATCATCGCGCGTCGTAAAAACGAACGCGTGGCTGTTGGGAATATTACTTTCCTGAGTTCTGTTGGAGATGCTCTAAGCATCAAACTGTGTTTATCTATTAAGATTTTTATCAATGAAATAATTACCATACCATAATTTCTTCATATTTTACCTACGTGCACTCAGCTTCTTTTACAACTTGTATGTTCAGACCCTAACCAATCAGCGTTGAGTGCAATTTCTGTTATGTAGAAGGAGGCTTCTTCCATATTAGACTCTGCAAACACTGAAAGAAAAAAAATCGTTTAAGAACCCTTGATATCGATTGCAACAGAAATAAGTGAAACAAACACTTGTCTTCCTCTAATTTTTGCAGTATATATATATACCCAATGGATGGTGTTTCTCCTTTCACAAGTTTTCTTTAATTTACCCCCAGATGCATCTGGGAAATAAATTGGCAGGCAATTATAAGTAGTAATACTGAATAAACCAACTTGTGATTTCAACACTTATCGATAGGGTTCAACTGGTCTGCCTTCATTTGTTATGTCTTCGTGTATCAAGTTCATATCAATCATTCAATTTTAAATGATCTGATTACTTTAACAACATGATAAGATCCACCCAACAATCAAGTCATATAATATGATGTGTGTTTAAGATTCAACTGAACACACGACGACAGTGGATTTGTGGAAAAAAGGATTGAGGTGCCAACCGGGAAGCCATTATTGTAGTAAGAGTACAACCCTACTTGTAGAACAAACTAACAAATGTTACTGTACCAACCAATAAATACACATCATTTTCCATGTCTTCTATTGAGCAGTGGTATCGGATATATCACTATAAGTTTTGTGTTCCACACAAACAACGCCACCCTAAAGAAGATATAACCCATACGTGCAGGGGAATAATATCACTGTATGATACAGTGGAATACAATAATTCATGAAACGCTAGCACAACCGCTACCTATATTATTATTCATTGATCGTATACAGTTTAAAGGTGTTTCAATAAATGTGTGGAAGGACAGAGTTTGATGGGTGGAACCATGAATATGATTCACCTATTCTAGTCTGTGCGTCACATATACCTTGAATGTAAAGCAAGAAATAACACACATGTCGATATCAAGCAATATAGTGATACACATACTCAAAAAATGAACCGCCGATTAACTTAGTACTATAATTTGTTGTATAGCTTGCATGTAACAATCAAATCAACATAAGCAAGCTAGCTTATCTAATTCATTGGCCATTGGTTTCTAGAGCCACTGTTTTGCGTGTTTGACCAACTTATAAGCGTGTTGGAATTTGATTCTATAAGCATGGTCCATATTTTAAAGATTATATCATTTTGACAAGAAAAAATTGAGCTATGATCATTATGAAGAAATCTCAATGTTTCCACATTGATAAACTTACAAAGGTTAATTAAGATAGCTTCATACACCATATAAGGAAAGAAGAATGATCAGCAACTTGTGTGTGGGCTCCCTCCACATTTATGGACCTATGGTTATGTATGCGAACACATGAGTGTGGAGCCTCCAAGAGTGGCTGAGTGGTGGTAAACATTATAATAGAAGATGAGAGAGTTCCAGGGTTTGAAACGTCACAGTTGCATAATTTTAGTTAATCTGACATATGCAAAGAAAATGTCACAATATACATCATTGCATGCATTAGTGCATATTCAACAAAAAGATCAAGCACATCAACAAATAGAACTGCTAATCATCAAACTAAATGATAAACCATGTATCAGTTATATAATCCTACCTAAAACCGCTCATCCTTCAACTTTACATGCTGTAACCTTCTATGTATACCAATGGTCAAAACAGTTGACACAGTTATAGGTCTCACTAGATGAGTACTTTGCTCTTCTTATTTTAATTTTTATTTCTTTATCTTATTATTTTGTTAGCGGGTGGGTGGGGGTGAGGATGTGTGGAAGGTGGGGGTCCGTGGGGGTCAGCATCTATTTTGTAGCATCTTGCCTATGCTAGTAGGCCGGTGTACCATGTGTGTAATGATTATAACCCAATTATTAAACCAATAAGATAGGATCATACCACTAAGTCAAATAGCAAATAGGTGGTAGGCAATTATTGATGTTTGTACTTACAATGATGATCTAAATTAATGGCAATGCGGCTGTTTACTCTGTACATAGAAACCGAGTTTGTTCATAATACTTTTGGTAGTATAAACCTATGCAGTTAATGCCCCGTTATAACCTGTAGCACACTACCACCGCTACGCTTTTCCTTAAATAGCCTCTGATATAGCCTCTCCGCTTTAAGCCCCGCTATGTTCTGCTATTTCCGATATATCCCGTTATTTTCGCTATATTTTGTTATTCGCATTGTATCTTTGATGAAAGAAATGAACCCAAAAATGAAATTTGTGCATTAAAAAAATTGTTAAATTAGGGTTTTTAATTGAATTTTTTAAAATCTCCTTTTAGAAATAGAAATACTCTAATATGTTGTTGAATTAAATTAAATTAAATCAAAGTTTATGTTTATTTGTTGATATTTGCACGTATTTGTATTTAAAATTAAAAACGTACAAATTAAAATTAAATAAAGTGTTAGTTTTTCACTTACTTATCATTTATATACTCATAAAAACATTTTGAAGGAGTTATATGTGTTATTTTAGAGTCATCCGTTATATCCTGCTATTTCCTCGTTTTATCCCCGCTATGACTTTTTGGACCTCCGCCGCATTTGATCCGCTAAGCGCTTTAACTGTACAGGTATGAACAAAACACTATTATTTGATTGATGTAAATCAAAGGATTTCTGGGACTCTCTGATTGTAACGATTCAGATTTTGCCCACCAAGACCATTCAAAACCCGAATACGCTAACTCTGGGAATACAACACATCAGAACAAATAATAGAAATTTTTTATAAACATTAAAACAATGTTACATCAGAGTACAAAATATATCAGAGTACATCGGTAAAATACAGCGGAAGATAATTTACAATAATTTAATACATTACAGCGGAAATGAATAAACTGATACAACGGAAGTCTATCAATGCTCTGAACACAGCTTTAAGCTTCGATCCAGAATCCTGCTCAATATATCTGCAAAATAAGCTATTCGACTACGCGTGTGGGAAAAGAGGGTACCCGAGTTTGCAAAGTGAAACAAACTACGGGTCAGTCATGGGACAGGTATTAGAAATCTAACTTAACTTATCTAATAATAAGGCTAATCACAGGACCACGCCGCTAACGCGGAACGAATTTACTCTATTGGATTGTCAGTGCATAAATAAAGTAAATCGTTAAACAACGCAATGTTTTTTAGAAAAATGAAACCATTATAAGACTCAAGTTCCATCACACAATGCAACGCAAACCGGAGGATATAGTTTTACCTTATAATGGTCAAAAATGCTTGATACGTATAAAATGGATTTGATATTATTATTAGTGTATATACGTTCTCAAAAACAATTTCAATCATAATGTATCAATCATAGACGACATAGTACCTCATCCTACTATGTCGCCATACTAGTTCTACAATTAAAATCGCATGATGTCGTATTGGAAGTTGGATTTCCATCATGAGTCAAAGCTAGGAATGATCTCCTTACCGATTCGAGATACTCTAGCAATGTATTAGGATCACACCTACGGACAACCCTTGGATCCTGCAAGGTCGGTCCACAAATACTTTAGTAGATTAGTTATGCCTGAACACACGCTTCCCGATCCTATTGGACCTATAAAATGGTCACAATCAACCAATAAAACCGAGGCGCCTCATTCCATCAACCATATAAGTAAAAATATCAGGGCTTGTAAATGCTGACACCACTTCTAGCTAGAAAGAAACGTGTGCACTCCCTGCGTTTCCTTGTCCCGTTTCTGACTCTACCGGGGTGTGAGGCTCGCGAGGTAACGTTATACACAAAGCTATGCCGAAATAGGCCATGCTTTGATCATTATCCACAAGGCTCTGCTTTTCAACAAAAGCCTTGATCATTTGCATCTTGGCATGTCACATTGACAATCCACGCCATGCGATCGATAACTACCAATATATAACCTCTGAGCTCGTACGTCTCAGAGAAGGGTGTTAAGCAAGAGAATAAATTCTCCGCCACCACAGATATATATTAAATAGAAATCAATTTAATTTACATGGAATGGAATCCAATATCAGACACACATCCATTTACAAGTCCGTTCCGGGTTTGAACGAAACCGGAGACACCTTATTCTTCGTCCCGTATGTCCAATACGGAAGAGAGGTGCTCGCCTATCCGGACAATCAACAAGTACGTCCGGACAACTACCACTGTAACCCTTTCGTAGGAGCAAATCAGTGCAGGGCATTAGTAGTCATCCATTCGATGTGAAGGTTGAAGGTCTTCAACCACCGTCTTCAATATCTTCGATTTAAATCGTCGCAGTAATTATTCAGAATAAGTTAAACCCAGTCTTCACGAATAACTCGCGTATTTTATAATCAAAAATCAAGTGTTATAAAAATACATCAAATGCCTCACTTTAATTCAGAATATTCTTTTAATAAAATATTCACATTATTCTATCAAAGATAAATTCTTTAAATTTATTCTTAATTTTTCTTTTTAAAGATTTATTAAAACTCCAATTTGGTTGTAATATCAAAAATCATTATTTAATGATTATTTAAATTTAAGAAATTAATTTTATCTTTAACTGGGTTAAAGAACTAATGTCATTTAAAACACAGTTCACGGTAACCCAAAATCGTCTTCCATTAAATATGGAATTTTCACAGAAATCAAATCAATATATAATCGATATAAATTTCTGTATCAGACCATAATATAAATGGAAAAACGGCAATCCTCTTAAATTCCATATATAGTATCAGTCTTCTTTTACAGAAGTTTATCTCGATTATTATTAAATCAAATTCCATCCAATTCTAATTTAATATATTAAATTGGAAAAACTTCACTTTGAAAAATTACCGTTTCATCTTAATAAAAGATTTATAAATTCCATTTTAATCTTAATAAAAGATTTATAAATTCAAAATTAAAATTTCACTGTTAATTGGGATTAAAGAACAAATGTCGTTTAAAACATAGTTCATGATAAACCCTCAATCAACTTTCATCTTAATGCTTAATTAAAACATTAATTAATTAGTAAACTTCTCTAAATCTAAATTAAAAGATTTATTCTTTTCACACGGGGTTTAAGAACAGTGTTATATAAAACACCATTCACGACAAACCCAAAATCCAATTTATTTATTTAATTCCAATTAGATACTAATGCATTGGAAAACTTCATTAAATCTTGATTAAAGATTTATTCTATTTCTTTATTAAAATAATGTTTT
This sequence comes from Allium sativum, assembly GCA_030737875.1. Taxonomy (NCBI): domain Eukaryota; kingdom Viridiplantae; phylum Streptophyta; class Magnoliopsida; order Asparagales; family Amaryllidaceae; genus Allium; species Allium sativum. Next base: position 28,259 of record JASFAX010002211.1, read on the forward strand.
CAAAATATTAGATTTTCGAAATTACTACTTTTTATTCTATTCATTATAAAATGAATAAAAACGATCGATAAACCCGTTTGGATTAAAATGGCGTTTCAACTTATAATGGGCTAAATAGTCCAATTCATTACCATGTCCATTTATGGTTTATAATGGGCTAGACATCCCACATTAGGCCTACAACTTGCGGATGCTGGACATGCCGGTCGGGTCCGGGCAGACTTATCCCACAAGTTGGGCTTAACCTCGTGTCATAGCCCGCTTCGTATTTGCGCACTTAGACCTCTCATATTAGGTTCAACATTAGTGGCTGCTGAATATGTCGGTCAGGTCCGGGCAGACTTCTACCATAAATGCAACCTAACCTCATGTCAAAAGTGCAATTATAATTTATAATTGTAATTATTTCACTGAAAAATATTCATTATTTTAAACTATTCTTTATTTAAAATATCTTTATTCTAAAATATTCTTAATTTAAAATATCCTTTATTCTAAAATGTCCTTTATACTAAATTGTTATTTATTTTATAATATTCTTGTTACCAAATATTCTTTATTTCTGAATCGGAATGTGATTCAACCAATTACCATATAAGTTCATTTATATGGTTTTCATACATTGCATATGAATGATAAATAATCAGTAAACATCCAAATAACAACCAGAGTGCATTCTACAACTAATCACAAGGGAGATGTGTGATTAGAGTATCATCCCAAGACCCGTGTGGGGTTTCATCCAACAAATAAATAATAAATTATTTGTGCACTTGGGCAATGTGTAAAAAAAAATATCGTCTCAATCACATGAACAAAGCGGATAACTTGTAAATGGAAGCGTAATTATAATAACATTATTTTAACATGTTTAATTTTCCAAATCTCAATCATGTCACAATATAACATACATAACAATTCATCCATGAAATAGATATAACAAATATTTCGATCATTATAATGCAATAAAAATGATACTTTTTATTTCAATCTTTTTAATGAAACAACGTGACAATAAAAATGTAATCTTCTTATTGAGAACATGACATTATCTAAATAAATGATATATTCATTTGACAAATCATTATCCTAAATAAATGACATATTCATTACTCTAACATATATGACATATTTAACTAAATTGACAATTTATTCCTAACATAACATTTTTATTCTAAAATCACAATTTTAACTAAATTTACAATTTAATCCTAACATGACATTTTTATTCTTAAATGAAAATTTTAACTAAATTTACAATTTAATCCTAACATGACATTTTTATTCTAAAATGACATTTTCTAACAAAAATGACATTGTTATCTAACATAACTTGTCTCTAAATAAATGACATATTTTATTTACAAATATGAATTAACTAAATGACATATTTCATTTATAAAGTATGATTAGAACAAAATAACATATTTCATTTATAAATTATGATTACAACAAAATGACATATTTCATTTATAAAATATGTTTTCCAAGTAAATTACATATTTATTTATAAAATATGTTTTCAACATAACATGACATATTTATTTTTAGAATATGTTTTCAACATAAGTGACATTTTTAATCCATTTTGACACTTCTAACATAAGTGACAATTTTAATCTAACATAACATTTTGTAACAAAATGGTATTTTATTTCTAATGCACCATCATATAACAAAAATGTTATTTTGTTTCTAATGCAACATTTTATATCAAAATGGTATTTTATTATAATGCTAACATTTCATAACAAAAATGGTGTTTTTATAATGCTAACATTTTATACAAAAAAAATGGTCTTTTTATAATGCTAATATTTTATACAACAAAAATGGTGTTTTTATAATGCTAACATTTTATACAACAAAAATGGTATTTTTATATAGATAACGTTTATAACATATCTTTATTCTAATAAATGACAATTTAATATTGTCAATCTAATTAAATAAAAGATGACAAATTTATATTGTAAATTCTAATTCAATAAAAAGTGATAAATTTTATATCGTCAATTCAAATTTGACAAAATAAATAAAAGTGATGACTTCCTATTATTAAAAATTATCTAACTAAACAAAATTAACATAAAAGAAAAATACAATGAAAATTATAATTTTCATTGTCTAATCTTTTTTAAAAAAATAGCTTACAATAAAAATGATATTTTTTTCTAATTGTTTCATCTTTTAAATGAAAACAAAACTGCATCAAAAATCTAATCTTTTTACTGAAAACAAAACTACATTAAAATGTAATTTTTCTAATCTATTCTTTTTAATGAAAACAAAATTGCATAAAAATGTAATCTTTCTAATCTATTCTTTTTAATGAAAACAAAATTACATAAAAAAGTAATCTTTCTAATCTATTCTTTTTAATGAAAACAAACAATGAATATTCTTGTTCGTATATACGATAAAGAGAATAACCTTTATTGTAAAACAAATTTTAATAATTCATATGTTCCTACATGACAAATAAAGAATAATTTTTCATTGTCTAACAAATCATGATAATTCTAATATTTTCTACTTGCCAATAAAAGAATAATTTTTCATTGTCTAACAAATCATGACAATTTTCACGATTCAATGCAATCTAATAGATTATTGAAATCAAAATCAACCCAACCCAATCCAATCTCGTACAATACACATGTAAATTTTGACAACGTACATAGGAAGATTTCACATCACAATTAAAATAAATTTTAAATTTTAAAACAAGAGATCTCACCGAAGGTTAAGTTGAGACGAGCTCCAAATTTGTTTTTCGACTGTTCCATCACGTAGATCTGATCAACACGTGTCCAACGTTTTCAGTTTCGTGTAATTCCGTTTTCGATTGACAAAGTTATTGCATTTTAAACTTTAATTACAATATCGGATTAATGTAAAGTAGTTAATATAATTAAACCATTAATTAACCATTTGGTCCCTTTCTTCCTTCAACCGATAAGCCCTGGAACATGATCGAAATTGTTCCCATCACCTCTTTCCACGCCAGTAAGGACGCACCATTTAGGAGATTGGAGATTGCTCTTTAATTTTCTCTTATAAATCATGTTCTAATTCGGAACGAATTATGAGGAATTTGGAGAAATATTTTCGAATGACGATGTCCGCTCATTAAGATGGAGGCGGTGGAGAAATAAATATGAGAAAAGAAGCCATTTTTTTTCTGATTTAAGCATAAAACAAATTGGATTGAAGGAGAAAGGATGTAAGGGAATAAGAAGGGAGAGTTATGTTATTTTATAATAGTGAGGATTGGTGAACAAAAAGACATAAATATGAACAATTACAATGGAAAGAAACGTAAGTGCAAGATTTAACGTTTCCTTATCTTTTCTTTTTTTGTATATATGAACGCTATGGATAATAAAGGGGAAAACATTGCATGGTTCTTTTTATTTTTAGTATACGAAGAATTCAAAATAAGGGAGCATTTACATACGTTGAAAATAATGAAGGAATTTAGAGAGCATGACCACACGTTATAAGAAACGCATGCATGTCTCCAACATGACAATTTAATGAAAAGAAGGAAAAAAAATTAGTGTGCATAGAATTAAATTGCATGTATACGAAGATATAACATATTGTGGCAAGTTTTAAATGTGCACAACACATGAAATTTATTGTAGTGTGTCATTCTTTATTTAATGCGCTTATATGGTGCGTTGATTAGATAATTATTTATTTCTTTTCAAAATTCAAGGGAACAGTTCACATTTGGGAATCTATTAATTAATGAATGATACAATTAGAATAGACAGTTGAAAGTATTTAAGAGGATAGCCAAAGATATATATATATATATATATATATATATATAGTCAGAATTTATTTCATTTAGAACCTACACATTATTTTCAATCAATATTTTAATATAAATCAATAGATTTTGTTAAAGTTCTAAAGGCATGTTTTTTTCCCTTGGCATGTAGTCAAAGATTGTTAATACAAGGATAACATCCTTGCTATTAAAATTTAATTGAGAAAATATTTTAAAGTTGTTTTTTTCCTCTTTGTATATTTAGAATGTGCATTAAACAAGTGCCTGCATGAATTATGTCAATCAACATTTAAATCTTGGGATTTAAGTTTTCCATCAATAAATGTAATCTTGCAATCTAACTTAAATATTAAATTAAAATATAAATTTAATCATTTAATTTTTTTTAATTTAATTCAATCTTTCAAGAATAAATTAAATTAAACAAACTAGAAATTCAAGTATAAATCTCTACGTTCAAATCCTAAATCAAACTTACAATTTCAAATTGAATATCATAAATTGATTTGCACAGTCAAATCAAAATTACCTATTTTGAGTATTCGTTTATGCAATTATTCATAAACAATTCAATCAATTATCCCAGCAATTATCCACCACAACCAAATAATTTTCAATTAAGATTTTATGCAATTATGAACTGAACAATCACAATACTTACTAAAATATTATCAACATTTTATGTGATATTGATAAACTTGAAATCAAATGTTAATCATGAGTGAGAGACTCGCCTTTTATAGATATGACGAAGACAAGCAATAAACACGGACAACGACTAATCCTAAGCAACAAATTTGAATTTGAGAAAGAAAAAAAATATTTTTTTTCCTTTTTATTTTTTTATGCAATAATTTAATTTAATAATGGAATTTTTAAAATTTGACACGTTTTCTAACAAAATTTCCTTAAAATTTTTAAAATTGGTTCTGATTTTCCGGGTTGTTACACTGATCCCTTTCCACCCATTAGAGAATAGTGTTTTGTTCACAATACCAAAAACAATGTGAACGAACTACTATTCAAGTAGGTATACCAAAAAAATATTCAGATACATGAAGCATATCAAAACAAAGACAGCTACCATCCCCAAGGTTAAGAAAATAATACGGATTTGAAATTTAGATAACACTATTCAAAATTTATTTTGACATATAAGAGATGGTATGCTATCCAAAATTTATAGCATCAATATGTAGTACCATAAAAAATATCATTTTTTTTTAAAGTAGTAGTATACAAAAATAAAGTAAATAAATATCGAAATATCTGATGTTATAGGGAAAGCTTTATCCTCTATCACAAGCTGATGTTCAGATCTAAAGGATATTGAGCCAAGCCCAATTGATTCTTTATTTTCTCTTCTTCTTTTTCCGCATGTAAGTATATGAGACTATACCTCATTTTGTAAAAAAGAAAATTGTATTAACATTATTCGACTATTATCAATAAAGATTTCTATTTTCAATCTTTGTACAATCTATTCAAAACAATTAAACAAAAATCTAATTATGGTATTAGGGAATCTTCATGCTTAACAACACAACCAACAACAAATTCCTAGGTTAAAGATTATCGAATTGTTATCAGATAGTTTTCATCACTTGACAATTTTGAATATTTACTAGAAAGACTTAATCAAGTGAGTATTCAATCTGATTATCAAGTTTTATGCCTCGCAAACTCTCTAGCTACATCAAAATCCATCGCTGATTTGTGTCAAAATAAGATAAGTTCATAAGAAGCAAGCAGAATGAAAATAATCATCAAAACAGCAAGAAAATTCACAAGAGAAGTGCCATGCTAAAGTCATATCAGAAAACGATCATCATTTAAAACTTTGGTTGCAACTAACCTGTTTTCTTTCCAGCGATTTCTTCAAGTTTTTTTTTTTTTTTTTTTTTTTTGAAACCATTTGATACTTCTGCAAATCTCTTCTCATTTCTACTTCTTGATTTCAATCTTTTCTTAATCATCGTGGAAGCAGGTAATGTCTCCACCACTTCTGACCACTCAAACAATAGTCAATTTCTTGGTAGAGCAATTGAAAGCCACATTAAAACCGTCAATAGCCTACAAAGTCAATTGATAATTGTCCATCTTGATGATGATAATTATCCACTTTGGAAGCTCAGATTGAAATTGCACCTTAAGGCTAAGGGCTCGAAGGTTTTATTCTTGGAACTCTCTCCATTCCACCAAGATTTTAAGATAATAACTCGGTGAGCAATGAAGAATACATAAAGTATCATAGACAAGATAGGTTGATTTGTTCATGGCTATTATCTTTTATTAGCAACAATTTGCTATCACAAGTATTTGGATGCAAAACGTCAAATGACATTTGTGAAACTCAAAATTTGGTTCTTTCAAGGTAAACACCCGACTGAACGATTTTCATGGAACACTGAATCACAGACTATGCATGAAAAATAAAGGAGGCACACAAATTTATAGTGGTTCGGCTAAGGGCCTACATCGACTTCTAAATTTTTCTGTTTATACTGATAGATTACAAGATACAATGCTTTTGTATGTAAGAAATATGAAGAAAAAATAGTTGTACCTCATTTTTTGATGAGTTCCAATGGTTGGAGAAGGAAGAAGCCCCCTTGAAATATCTTAGATTTAGCTATTTATAGAGGTTCCAGAATCTAATTCGAACAAGATTTGTGGCACTAGATCTGGTTCGACTAAGACACGTGGAGGCGGATCCAGAGGCATAGGAGTAGCGGATTGACCATGCGCACAGTGGAATTAGTGGGGATCAGAGGAGTTTGTCGTCGGTTCGACAATGTCGAACCAGGCTAGCCGAGCCAGGGTGAAACTCTCACATTCCCTCCTTTGAGCCACGTTCGACTTGCATGTGGTGAGACCTATGTGGAGCCAACCTGTTCAAACCGGAGAGTTTGATTCGAGGTAGGTGTTGCAAAGTGGTATGATGAGTTGAGGTTGTTCGAGTTGACCCTACCGAGTCGGGTTTGGTCGAGTCGAGCTATCCGAACTGGAATCCGAGCATGTTGTTCCAATATATTTGGGAGTTTTGTTTGCTTTGACCACACAAACTCGAGCTTGCCTAAAAACATCCTGGATTCTCGAGCGTTCATATAGTTAAGGATTCGAGACGTGACTGCCTTGTTAAAAGACGGGTTAACACTTTCCCACCCGAAACATGTTTTATTGTAGAAAACATGTTTTGGATCTCTGTTGAGTCGATGCCGAGGTTCGAGATCTCGTTGGATCGTTCATAATTTCCATGTTTTGCCAAAGTGTTCTGTCGATGAATAGTTTGCAGCTTTGCCAACCTCTAGGCGAGCACCAACCGTACCCGAGGATCCGTGATTGAATCATGTTTGATCTAAGTATCGGTCATACTTGAAGATCTGAGCCTCATCGGGATTTTTCCAAATACCAGCCGTATTTAATAGTCCGTAGCCTACCGTGATCTTGCCAAGCATAAACTTTACTTGTTGATCCTCACTAAACGATCTCGCGTTGAGGGACTGCCTAGCCCTTGCCAAGCATCAACCACACTTGATGGTCCTAGCATCACCGGGATCTGGTCGACCATCAAACATACTCGACGTTCCCGACTAGTGTGACAACCCGCATTTTGACATAACGGAGGATCGTAAAATATTTTTATTTTATTTCCTGAGGGTTGGACCATTCTTCTATTTTGGTATGTTGTTTATGGGGATGTAAGACATGTCCATAATTTTTACGAATTTTATTTGTGACCATTTTTCCCTATCAGTTTTGTACAGGGCATAACTTTTGATTGGGATCGAATCAAGTTCCGAGATTGATTTTATTGGAAAGGAAATGGTGTTTCCAATTCCCTAGAGTGGCCACATTAAAGATTTGATTCAGTGGTTTGGGAAGAATCGATGTTTTAGTGTTTCACAATTTCTGTTTAGGTTTCGTGAAGCTATTGATGGGCTGATTTGGAGAGGCCCATTAGTGGGCTGGTGGGAAGCTATAAATAGGGGATTATACGCATGGGGAATGGTTTGCTTTCTTTATTCTCTCATTTGGTTGAGCTCGTGATCCTCCTTGCCCAATCAAATACACGTTTCCACTATTAAAATTCTAGATCTACATAAGAGAATCGAGGATCTACATTGTTTATAGTTAGATCTCCATCAAGTGAAGAGAGATCACATCAAATCGAGAGGTTTGAAAGTTATTCTTCGTTGTCCGGATTCGTGATTCATCGTTTTTAAGCTTGTTTGAAGAACTGGAGAGTGATATGCGTCTCTCACGCGGACTCATTCAAGTATATGGGTTGTATGATCATAATTTCATCATTTTTAGTTGTTTTCACCACAATCTACATCATGGTAAGTATATTTTCATATGAATCACCATAGGATCTAATCTAGCAACTTAAAACCGGTAATTTCCATGTTAATTCATATGTTTATGCAAGTTATATCCATTATTATATTTTATTCATCGATTTATCATGATTTGGTGAATTTTATATATCTATTGACGGAAATTGTCATTTTGATGTTGTTGTTGATTTCATAACATGTTAATTGTTGAATTGGATGATTTCGATGAGTTGTTTGAATCGAAATTGTCGTTTGCTGAAGATTTGGTCAAGATTGGAGCTATTTCGGTCATATCAGAAGTTGGGTGGTTTTTCTTGGGTCAGGTCGTGTGTCTTATTCTCCAAGAAATGGACTTGGGTCGTGGGAAGCTTTAAGGTCGCAGGAACGACGTAACAAAATGGGTCAAGAAACGGTTTAGAAAGAAAAGAAAGAAGGACGGGTCATGGAGCCTAGGTCGTGTCATGCACATTCAGGTCGTTGGACCTGGACCGTTCAAAATGTGTTGATAAAGCAAAGCAGGATGGTGGCTTTGGGTCGGCTATGGTTGGATTGTGGAAACCAGGTCGTGGAGGCTTCGAAAGCAGATGGGTCATGAGCCAGTAGGTCATGGGACAACCTAAGGACGGGGCGACCTAAGGAGTTAATAATAAGTAAGGCCAGGTCGTTAGGTCATGAAAACGACTTGGGAGTTGGGTCGTGGATTGGAAGGGACGACCCAGGGTGAGGTCAGGTTGAGGATCTTAGGTCGGTCACGACCTGGAAGGGGACGACCTAACTATTGTGAACCATTATATTGATGTTGTTTTGGTTCAGTGATGAATGTGACTTCGAAGTGAATTCAAGGCGGAAAGTTCGAGGTGTGATGAGACGTTTGTTGATCGATGAAATGCAACGAATATGCAGACGACTCAAGGTGGTGAGTTTGTGGATAATGATTGCTCTAGAAGGCGCTTGAGCTTGTGAATAGTTGCCGGTGATGACGACTAGAGATGATGAAGTTCGAGAGATTATCAGGTTCTAGCGGACTCAAAGCAGGGGTATAGTTGGTAGTCATGATGGGCCTAGAAATACCCTGGGTAGTCACGATGGGCCTAGAGATACGAGTCACGATGGCGTATGGAGTTTTGCTAGAACTAAGGTTTACCATTAGCCCTTGATGGATGGCAAGTGTTGAGCTGGTCATACGATTAGCGATGGTTTCAAAGAAGGATTGGCGGTGATAGCCAGAGTCATGGATGTAGATTGATTTGCTTGTATCGTCTTGAGTAGATTCCTCGAAGTCGAAGGAGATATCTCTTAGGTGCTTGTCTGATATTAGTTTAGGCCTTGGGGCTTGTGCTTGGGAGATGTGAACGTTGATTAGAATGGTCTATGCTTGATAATTGATTGTTGTATCATTATTTCTGAATGACTGCATGTAAAGGCTATCACTGTCGGATGTGGGGAAGACGGATGTGGGTTCTTCTCTGTAGATGTTGGTAGATTAGTTGATTAATCTGCCTATTCTCATATACTTTACTGATGATGTTAGATAGCTATTTTATCGCTCACTAAGACTGTTGTCTGACTCAAGGTTTTATGTTTCCCTCTTATTACCTTGGGTTGTTCATCCTATTGTGGATGGGCAGACTGAGTAGCAGATGACAGGTGATAGCTTATTGAGGACGATGGTGTTAATCGATGGCGAGCTGGAGGCTTACGTACCAGTTCTTATTACTATCTAGTATTTCTGTTTCCGTTGTTTCTTTTGTTGATATACTCTGAGTGATGTAGTGAGGCCTTTTTGTACGGAAATGTTGATGTTACTCAAGGATGTATGGATATTCTGCTAGATGTTATGGAAGTTTTAAGTTTTAATGCTATTGCGTTCCATTACCATGACCTGCTATATATGTTCTATTATATTTTATCCTTGTGCTTTGAGTTATACGACAGGTTTCGCTTGTGTTATCATACCCGATGATCATCCACAACTGCCTAACACCTCTTTCAATGCATTATTTCCCTTGTTAAGTGCAGGAGTTGTGAGCGATCGTCACATTTGGTATTAGAGCTCTGGTTATTGATTTTAACCAAAGTTCGAAGACGTAATTACGTATGAAGGGCTTATTTTAAAATTTTTGATTGATGTATACTATATAGTGGTATATAGTATAGTAGCGTTTGCACTTCATTAGCAATTTTTCCTGAAAGAGGCTAATCATTCTATAGTGCAGATTTAGAATGAGTCGACGAACAACAAGACAAATTGCTAGGGAGGAGGCTGTGGCTAGATGGGGAAATGAAGGTATATCAGATTACCCAGCTATGTTCGAGACCATGGCTGCAACGATCATGATGAGAGCCTCCGCTCGAGAGAAAACCGCGGTAGATGTAAGAGTTCAGGTGCCTAGGGCTGCAGACTTTGCAAAGCTGTGCAACTTCACGTCTCTACGAGGAAAGTAGTTCAAGGGAACAGAACCACCTGAAGAGGTTCAAAGATGGCTAGATACTTGCAATTGGATCTTTAAAGACTTAGGTATTGATGATGCAACAAAAACGAAACTTGCATTGGGACAGTTAGAGGGTAGAGCTATGGATTGGTGGAACACTGTCACTCTTGAGACTCCTGAGGATGATATTTCAAGGGAGCAGTTCCAAGTCAAGTTTGAAGCAAAGTTCATCTCTACTATGCATAAGTCTATTTTGTTTAAGAAGTTTGTCGAGCTTAAGCAGAATGGTCGACCAGTGCTTCATTATGTTTCAGACTTCGGAGCTTTGTCGAAGTATGCTCGTTCATACGTGGATACTACTTATCAGAAGAACCAGAAATTTGTCATTGGTTTGGACGAATACCTTGGGAATCAGCTTGTGGATCATCTAGATGATACTTATGAGAAGATTGTCAAGAAGACTTTGAGAGATGAAAGTCTGTTTCCCAAGAAAGAGATTGTTGTTGCAGCTAAAAAAGAACAGAAGCCACAGCAGGGTGGTAACAACAAAAAGAGGAAGCAACAACAGCAGAAAGGCGAAGTGACTTGCTTTAACTGCCAGCAGAAGAGCTATTATTCCAAGGATTGTAAGAATCCAAAGGTTGAATGGAAGTGTCACAACTGTGGCAAGACTAGGCATCTCAAGAAGGACTATCCACAACTAGCTAAGGGGAAGTAGGTTGTGAAGGCGTATGCTTTGGAAGCTATGCCATCATCTTCAAGAGCTCCTACTATAGAGGAGAAAGGAAAGGGTGTCGTTGTCCAAGGTACTCTTTCTATTTAGGATGTTTCAGTTCATGTGTAGTTTGAGACTAGAGCATCGCATTCATTCATTTGTAATGAGCTTGTTTGTCGCTTGGGTTTTGTAACGGCCCGACGGATTTTCGACCCCGAAAATCGACATAAAAACACCATGTCGAACATTCAAGCACAGAAAACACGGGAACGTTATTAGAAAGAAATTAGACGGTGAGATAAGAAAGAAAGAAATATAGAATAGAAGAAGAAGAAGAACCAATACAACACAGAGTCTCACATGGCAGTGGAACAAAATGTAATATAAAAATAAATCTTTATAGAGATCTTGAAATAAAACTTACAATCATCAGAGTACATCAACACATCTGGACAGTTATAATATCCTGTCCTCATATACAACACACAACAGAATAACAATCTTATATCATACGTCTGGACTTCTCCAGCTCATCTTTTCACAGCATTCGATAACTTGTACAGCCCGGTCTAACCCAAGCATTACAAATGATGGGTCAGTCTGGTGAACCAGAGTGAGAAAAACACACTAAGTTTATAGGTATCACACAAGTTGATTTTAAAGTCAAAATCCTTTAGAAAGAAAAGGATAATCGTAAGACCAAATCCACACATAAATATGGATGGTTTTTACCATACGATAACCCAAAACATTTTTGAAATCAATATCTTTTCTGATATTATAATAGTGTCTAAATACTAGCAGAACGCTTGCATCTCACGCTCTACATATATAGTATACAATCAAAACCGCGAGCACTTATTGAAGAATGAATTTCCAACTATGGCAAGGTATGGGACCACCTTCAGACAATGTACCTCTGGAGATGAATACATTCGGGATTCAACAAGAACATCTTGCAACCCCGGCTAAGCATGACCGGCCCCTCACTTCGCTTGAGAATACCGAATATGTCATTACCACGGTTGGGGGCCAGCCAACCGAACCGATAGCGTACATATAAAAATAAAAGGGAAAACCGAAGGCATTTGATTTCACCAGATCAGGTAATGAATATACCCTTTTGATGGGTGCAACCCACATAGCCATGGACTGCCCGATTTTATACCATTTCCAAGTTGATGGGGCTAGAGGTTAAGCTTATCCTTCAGAATAACACATCTCCAGTCACTTTGAATATCACATCGTCAGATCCGTCAAATCACTAATTGACGTTCAAATAAATATTCTGGGTGTTAACGCCACCAACAGAAATATGTTTGCAAAAATCAATGTACGTGACTCTTTAAGAAATACTCTGTCAAACATTCGTTTATACAAGTCATCCAGGATCAGGATGAACCGAAGGCACCCTCCTACCATATCCTATATTGGTATCACCACAAGAATCAGTAGCGAGTAGTCCTTGCAATTCATAAATTCCAATCATGACAGAATCACTGCTGAAATATCTTTGGGAGCTAACCAGAGAAATTCAACAAGTAGTTCTTCCACTTATGAAGATCCACGGTCTTCAATGATCCACCTTTAATCAATATCTCATACGTATTTGCTGGTCGAAATGGTTTTCGAATATAATTCAATTCCGGTCTTTTCGTACCAACAATCGTATTGGCCAGATTTGATAGTCGGTTATTTAACTATCAAATAAATAACCATGTGAATGAATTAAGTTTACTGATTCAGTACTCGACATTACTTGGCCTCTTTAATTCAGCATCTGTTAATTATATTCTTAAAATCTCCTAATATTTGGAGTTTATCCTTTTCTTCTTATTATAAATAAGAATATTTGCCTATAAACTTTTCGAATATAGTTTATAATATTATTTATGGAAATCATAACATATGTTTCCCTCAATTTCTCTCATTTCTAAACTAATACCATTCTTGGGTAATCGTGAAGTCGTTCAAGTTGGGGCATTTTATTTACCTATCATACCTTGACCAACAACATTCATATCTTCAGAATAAATAGAAGTTTATTAACCACGCGTTTTCCTTTGAAAACGTTATTAAAATTTCAACAACGCTTACTTAATCAATTATTGAGTAACTTATTATTATACTTCTCTATTAATCTTTAATAACCCTTTCTAATATTATACTCGAGTTTCGATTCCATTATAATAGAATCCTTCATTAAATTCCCTCAACATCTCTTGAAAAATATTCCTCAACTTGTTTGCAACAACAATACTATATTAGTTTTTAAAATTATATATGACTGTCTTTAACAATCTAATATAAATATCTTTACAAATCTCGTATAAATATCTTTATAAATCTTACTTTTAAATCTTTTACAACTCTTATAATGACATCTGTTACAAATCCTTATATTCATTTTTATCAAAACAATTCGACTTATCATCTGTAACAAAAGTTACAGATTCCATTGCAGAACTTTTTATTTCCTTATTTATACTCTTTTCAAATCATTAGGACGACTTATGTATTGTCGAAAATCCCATAGCGATCTTTTTAATGATCCGCAGTTATAAATCCAATAGTTTAATTTATTATTTGTAACAATTATTACACATTCATTTTTCAAAACTCTTACCTCATTTACAAATCCCATTTATAAATTATTATCGACAGCTAATATTTTCGATAACATTTAACTCTTAACTTCCATTTACAAAATCATTGTAAATCATTTACGACCACATATTCGTTTCCATTTCCAAAACATTTTACTTAGCTTAAACTCTCGCTTTTGAATAAATCTTACTTCGTTAACCATTCCAAACTTCGGAATATCACATTCCGAACCTCGAAATAACCCTCACTTAGCCATTTCATACCATTTCCCTACTTTTCAGTTTCCTTTTTCAAATTTCAAATATTAAATAAATATTTAGTTTAAGCTATCATATTCGCTTAAAATCCTTTTATAACTTCGTTATAAAACTCGGTTTTAGTGCAAAACCCACTGACTCCTTTCACATTTCAATTCAGTTTCATTTCAACTTTGATCACTTTTTAATTGAATTAAAAAGTAATCTCCATAATTATTAATTAAAATAATAATTTAGTTCAATTATTAACTACAGTAGCAGTAGTTAATTTCTTAATTAACTAAAATAAATAGTAAGTTTCTTTTTAAAATCTTATTAAAATTAAAACAATTATTCATTAAAGTATTTTATTAAATTAATTTAAATTAGTTAATTTAATAGTTATTATCAATTAAAAATAGTTGATTTAGTCAACTCAATGCATGATTAATTCGTTAAACAATTTGATCTGGTCCTTCCTTTAAATTAATTATTAATATAATTAATTTAAATAATTCCATTTAATTGTTTCTTAAAAACAATTATCCAAAACTTAATTGTTAGGTTAATTTCAGTTCATTTGCTTATAAATCTAATCAACATAAGTATTTACTCTATAAAATCATTTAATACTGGCTTATAAATTTAAATAATAAATAATAATTATTTATTCCCTTTTTTGATGCTTTTATTCAAAATAATAGATTTAAAAATCTGTCTTTAGTAATAAAAATAAATTTTATAACTTCATTTCTGTCGATATATCTGACGGTAAATCAATATTTGGAAAACGATTGATTAATAGGCCATATACTGCTAATTACTCAACCAATATTACCTATTGGTTTAAACAAAACAAATGTTGAATTTCAAGTCAATAGTCAACAAATAAATCAATCATCCAATCAGAACAGTTCATATAATGATAATATGAAAATAAATATCATTAGATATATTTGACGAATCCCGTTGGATACCTTCATCCTGTTCTTCCCTATATTCACATAGATTATTTCAAATAATGTCATTTAATCCAGTTTAACTGATAATTTCAAAAACAGTAAATAATAGACATTTAACAACAACTAATTTATCTAACATTAACAACGAATTCAAACAATTCTTTAAATCAAACACGTTTATTTTATAAACGTGACCAACAAGGTAAGTTACCTTAATTGAAACCAATCGTTAAAATAACAATTTGGTTTTCACTAAAATTAAACAACATTTAATTTCATCGGTTCAATCAATATATATAAAAATATATTTAACAACCAACAGACAGTCAACCATTGGCAACCATAGCACACAAAATAAAAACCCGACTTATATAAAATATAAATGGGAAGAAATGAGTGAGTTTAACTCACCTTTATTTCATTCCGTTGTTTAATCGGCTCGTTTCAGTTAAATTAAACAAGTGTTTAATTTAACTAAAAATCCAGTTGTCTCCAATCACGCCCAGTTTTGTTCCATCATGTATTGTTCATCAAGGTGATTCCAATGCTACCTGGATTATCCCATTTCGATCATATATGAATGAGTTATTGATATTTTAGTCTAACCTATTTAATTAACTAATTATTTTCTTAAATATATAGTTAACTCAAAACAATTATATTTTAAAGTATACGAGTTGAGCCGATTTACTTTCTTCGTTATCATCCGTTTTCGCTGCGTCTTCGTCCTGCTAATAAACCACAATATAAATCAATACACTTTAATTGTGATAATTTGTTTCTTAATCAATTATATAAATCAATTAAAGCTCAATTAACTAATTACTTTGTATTCCAGTAATCAGGCCGACCAAATTCATTTGTGTTCTAGTTGTCTCCAGCATGCCAAAAGGAGCATGCTCCGTTTCAACGTGATACCATGCAATAAGCGATTTAAATTTAGTACAAATGCTGTTAATTAACTATCCAACACTTAATAATAATTAATAAAATTTTAATTACTTAAATTTTTACTGTCTGCAAACCCACTTCGGACCCGATACCTATTTCCCTTCCCGTATTGTTCTGCCTTCCTACGTCAACTTCGATACCATACCTGCAACATTTTTCATTTTCACTATATAGGAATTTAACTAAAAATGCTAACCCTTTTATTAATAAATCAATTTCTTAATTAATTACAAGGTTATACTAATAATTACTTTGGGTAAAAAGATCCATCTGTTGTCTTCAGATTCGTTGGTTCCTACATGATTCAACAAAGCTAACTAGTTTTATTTCGTTAATTCGTTCGTTCCAGGTATCCGACCCACTGCCGATCATAAATCTAACCACCCTGCCTCGGTATGAACACCGAAGTTTGATCCATCACTACTGGCGTGAGTGCCTTGATGACCCCAACCACTGCCCAGAACCTCGTCTTGCCCGATGCCCCCTTCCGCCTGTAGTTGCACGATAACCGACACACAGTTCGACCCCATTTTCGACTGCTACAGTGAACCAAATCAGATCATGTTCGTTCAATTCAAAGATCTCGAGTACCTGAGTATTATTGTCATTGGAAGTATGTGGAGAAGATGATCGAATTAGAAGTTTTTAAGGGGAAAAGGGTTGGAAATTCTCGGCTATTAAATTAGAGCATGGCGGCCAGAGAATGGTTGACCACACAAATTAGTTTGACCGTGTAAATTAGGTTTCATGTAACCCTTTATATAATAGTTTGGAACATTTTAATAATATTATATTGTTACCAAACTTGCGTGGAGTTTTTTGTAAAATTAGCACCTCATCTGATTCCTAATTCGAGAAGAAATACCTAATCCTAGCATAAAAAATATTCCAGATCCAATGGGACAAGTTTCGTCGAATTCCGAGGTCGTTTGTGAAAAGTCCTTTACAAATATCAATGAAAAATCAAGCGTTTAAAATTCCTATAATTACAGAAAAAATCCAAATAATATTAGATCTTGACATTTTACTAGACCTCTTCCTAACGGATCCAATGAATCTTGTTTCGTTAAATTTGGAGTTTGTTTGACCAGTTGTCTATTCGTTAAAAGTTACCCCTGTCTAAATAATCTAAATAATTAAATAGAAAGACTTTTTTGGCCATCGAAATCACATACGACATCGGTTTGCCATGAAATTTGATTTTCCTACAATAATTTGACGATACGGTTCCAATGAAACTAATTTCACTGAAAACGGGGACCGTTTGCAAAAATGGCTATTTTTAACACTCAAATAATATAAATAAAATATTCTATAGATTCCCAAATAAATCAAATAATTCATAATAAATTATTTTCATCATATATATCCAAACAGAATATATATACAACTTCAAATATGAATTTTACAACTCAATATTGTCAATTTCGAGTTAAACGATTTAAATTTCCCTTTTAAATATATTAAACAAACGTTATATTTTAATAGCGATTTCCATAGCGACTATTTTAAAATTTGATTTAGCCATAACTTACAATCTATAAAACAAAATCTGAATTTTTCTCTTTCATTCGAAAACTATTATCAACAAGATTCACATGTTTCTTGTTTCACAGAAATCCGACTTTTACCGGATCCTGTATACTCAATTAAAGTTCAAAACTCCATATTACGAACTGCCATGCCATTATGAGCTCGTTTTATAATTATATATAAATTTAACATTTAAAAGTCGTTTTAAATAAACGAATTCAATATTAAAATCCATTAATGTTCCAAATATAATATTTATAATAATAAAATACATTAAATACCCGATCACAGAAAATACGGGACATTACAATCTTCCCCCTTAATAGAATTTCGTCCCCGAAATTACTAAGGTAAGAAAAATGTTACCACCCATTTAATTCAAAATCAAATTTATTTTCAATCGAAATTCAATTCATTATAATCAATATATATTTTCAAAAATATCGAAAATTTTCTAACACTTTAAATTCCCATAAAAAATTGGTAGAGTCTCCTCTGTACGGAGTGACATCTGCGATATCGCAGGAACAAATAATATATATACATCGACCACACGGTCGGAAAACAAAATTCAAAACCCAAAATTCGTATTTTTGCGTAGGCATACCTTATGTGAGTGCTATTGAGTATATTACTCAATTTATTGCAATCAAAACATATCCCCATAGCTTTCAGCTACCTGTACTCAACTCAATTCAACATATTGTAACAATCACATTAAATTTGAAATAACATTCATTTATCATCATGTATAATTCACAAATTCCAACACCAAATAGGGTTAAATAATTCAGTTTCCAATTCATATGTGATTCCATTCCAATCTAATACATGAATTCGCTTCTTAGCCTTTAATTCATTAAACTGTTATTAAATCATTAATGAATTCTATTCAACTAACTGAACATACAATTAGTAATCAATGCACAACCAGTATATACAGACAATCCAACTTTTTGTTAACTCAGTTTATCTTTAACATTAATATCAACTTGGTTTTCTGCACTTTGGTTTATATATTAAATCAATCGATTAATACTTGACTAATTACCATTCAATCGTTATCAATATTTACTTTGGTTTAAC